>JAVTVY010047193.1:0-24932 GCA_036873755.1 Hanleya hanleyi | reverse complement strand
AGAAAGTTTTAATTAAATTTCAAGATGATTATAGCCGCCTTATCGTACCATCCCCTTTATCCGGCGACATACTCCCGATGGATCTTTTCCACAAAGATGCCTAATCCATAAATTCTGCTCACTATCAGAATCGCATCTATCTAAAAAAAAATGCATCACAATAATTCGAAACAATTAATGATATTGCAAATGGTAACTCGATTTTGTCTTCTTAACAAATACAGCAAAATATAAAATATCATTGTATTCCATTTTCACGCCACAGATGATGGGAATTAGGTCATAGCCACAAACTCGCTTAATAGGCTAAAATATCACTTTCCATGTAAAACGGTCAGTGTTCGACACGAAAAATTCCTCCGCTATACAACTTCAGTCTATAACTACCTGGAGATATTCCACACTACTCCTTGTCACATAATTTTCATTTGGAGTGCACTGAACCATATACTGGAATTCTATAAGCTTATAGAACATAAACCATGTTTTAAAGGCTTCGTGGTAATCACGTGATCGCTGTTTTGAAACGTGTCATGCACTTCACAAATATTCCAAGATTACATTGAAACTTATTTATCATATACAGAATCCACCAACATTTTCTGTTGATATTATCCAGTCAAAAAGCCACAATGCATTCAATGTGGGATAATCTGACCGGATTTTGGTGGAGATGTAGTTTGACCTAGAAAATTCACCATCACTTTAGAAATACACTATCCCTCCCACTTTCCTTGGGAGAAATGGCGAAAAAAGGGATGGGTTGAGGTAGTCCCAAAATATTGACGTTTACTGAACCGATTCTCATGCGGTTTACGGTTCCGTGAAGCTGAAAGAAATGTCTATAAACTCATATGAAGATTTAGACAGTTTTCCAAGTCAATTCACACATTCATGAGAGTCAATATGGTATATATTCACATTCCATGAGTTTGGAGAAGTTTGCTTCAATGGAAATGGTACGATGAAACGACATTTTGGCCTATACGTGGTGCGGTTGAAATCGAAAAAATTAAATGTTCAATAATTGTTTTTAATGTAACGGCAAGAGAAAATTTATGTACACAATATGAAAAAGTTTTAATTAAATTTCAAGATGATTATAGCCGCCTTATCGTACCATCTCCTTTCTCCGGCGACATACTCCCGATGGATCTTTTCTACAAATACGCCTAATCCATAAATTCTGCTCACTATCAGAATCGCATCTATCTAAAAAAAAAATGCATCACAATAATTCGAAACAATTAATGGTATTGCAAATGGTAACTTGATTTTGCCTTCTAACAAATACAGCAAAATATAAAATATCATTGTATTCCATTTTCACGCCGCAGATGATGGGAATTAGGTCATAGCCACAAACTCGCTTAATAGGCTAAAATATCACTTTCCATGTAAAACGGTCAGTGTTCGACACGAACAATTCCTCCTCTACAACTTCAGTCTATAACTACCTGGAGCTATTCCACACTACTCCTTGTCACATAATTTTCATTTGGAGTGCACTGAACCATATACTGGAATTCTATAAGCTTATAAAACATAAACCATGTTTTAAAGGCTTCGTGGTGATCACGTGGTCGCTGTTTTGAAACGTGTCATGCACTTCACAAATATTCCAAGATTACATTGAAACTTATTTATCATACAGAATCCACCAACATTTTCTGTTGATATTATCCAGTCAAAAAGCCACAATGCATTCAATGTGGGATAATCTGCCTACGAACATCGGATTTTGTTGGAGATGTAGTTTGACCTAGAAAATTCACCATCACTTTAGAAATACAATATCCCTCCCACGGCTGGAGTCTGATATATGGACCGGAAATGATAGCGGGTACCCCTGGGGAATACAAGCCTCATTGATCTGACTTTCAGTAAGCAGTCGTCATCCATGCCCTATCAGCGGCCTGAGCGAAATGATGACCGCAAAAAAGTCGCATGTGCAGTGAATCTGGTGGCGGACGGTGAACATTCACACATCACGAACCTGACGAATTAATGGTTAAATTATTGAGTTTCAACTGAATCCTCTGGTCGAGCAGGTAGTGACGCAGAAAGATGAACATATCATTTCTACTTTACCTAGATTTATTTGTGATGGTTTACATTTCTGTTAGTGTTTTGCGATAAATCAGCAAAAGCGTCAAACTTTGAACATAACAGTATAATTAGTATGAAAGACACTGCAACACGAAAGCAATATTTAAAACAAGTGTAATATATTAAAATTTCATCAACATATACTGCAAAAGGTCGAAAAGGACTATTACAAATTAACATTTCATTAGACAATGCTTAATTTTAGTCTGCTGTGCCGCTGTGCCTTTCAGATGTGTTTGATCAATAAACCCCCTTCTTTCACAGTGGAATTTTCGCTTCCTCCACGGCCGCCCTATTCTATTAGTTGGAGTGGCCAACTACTTCCTACTGCTGTCCGAATTTAAATCCGGATAGTCTGTTGTCAAATGGATGCGAAGTTCAAGATGTCCGATGACAAATTCAGATGGTCGGATGTCAGATTCAGGCTGTCCGATGACGTGTCTATGTCGTGCCATCGGTGACCCGATGTTGGTACGCCGTTTCTCAGGCCTTCCTCTGTGTCCAACTTCTGGGCAGCTGCAACCCGAGCCCAACTTTTCCTCAGCTGGAAGATGACATAGTATACTCAACAAATATTGATGGAATATCTCATATCTCTTGTTACACAAACGGCCTGTACAAAGATAAACATTTAATAGCGATTATAACATACCAGCAACGAATTCAAGGTAATTGGGACAATAACAACAACTGTTACGTAAATGTTTCCAGGTGAGGCACAGTGATGTGCTGTTCGTGCTTCCCATGCTGGTCTGGAAACGACGAAGGCGGGAATTACATGCACACAAGGCATCTGGATGGTTTTGTTCTGGAAACAAAATTCAACATACAGATATCGCTCTTATGTGATCATCCGAAATGCAGATATACGCACCGGTAACCGTGTGTTTTGTCGCCATATCCAAACGTATAGTTATTGCCATGTTTACAGTTGAGATTGGCACCACAGTGCAGGCCGGTCACACCACACCAACGATGATAAATATACCAGCGGAATAATTTGCGGATATATTTCACAGTTGTGTTGTTGAGGAGCTATTTATGCAAGTTACTCTTACAAAGTGCTTTTAGAGTGCTTCTCGAAGCTTAATATATCATTTGAAAAGATCACTGTATTCCTAGCGGATAACAGTAGCGCTAAACTGTACGCTAAATTGATATAATGGTTACCAGTAATATACCCCTACACAAGAAATTAAAGAATGTATGCTCCATTAAGGCAGCAACGAAGATTGGCGGAGGGAAACGCACTGGTTTGTCATTCTTTATACTCAGTTGAGGCACGCGCCGTCCGAACAAGATGAACACATGGTTGCGGACTTCATGGGAAAATGCACCACACCTTTATTGAACACGTCTTCAAGACTTTTAGAGGAACATAGTTTTTTGGGAACCGTGGATCACAGGAGTTGTCTTCGGCTGGCAGGAATTACTTTCATATGTCAATCTGCCATACAATTATAAAGAGGAAAACAATAAACATTACAAATTATCGCTTGTCACTTGGATTCGAAGCTAACGTTACTCTATCTTGTGAAGAGATAATTCGCAGTTGGGAATTTTAACCCTAACCGGAATGGAGGATTCGTGTGTCACACTTGCAGACTTCCTCTCTCAAAAAGAAGGCATGAAATGATGGAGAAGTATTATTTTTAGACAAAATAAATGTGTTCCATGATTTCCAGATGGGCAAGAAGATCAGAGCTACAACAAGGTTCTTAATAAATTATCTGAAGAATCTTCCAACGTGCATCTAAACGTACAGTCTTGTCGCTGCATGTTTCAGTTTTGAGTCACATGATATAATTTTCACAAATTGCCCCGTCCAACAGTACAGGAAGCAAAATATTGTGCCTTAATTGAGGAAATGCAGGACGGAAACTTGTGTGAATTATTTCATGTGACATTCGTCAAACAGTTAGGAAAACTGCTGTTGTCTAAAGAGGGGAACGGGAAATCAGATTTCTTTGCCATCGTTGTCATTCTTTTTGTTCGTCCGATGACAAGCTCTTTCTGTATCATGTCCTATCAGCAAACCCATCCTATCATACCCACAGCGGCCCAACATTCCGTTTACGCACTCACCTGATTTGTCTGAGGGTTAGAAAATAGCAATAGTGGCATCAGTAAATGACTCGAACACGCCCTTCTTGTCAAAAATGCTACAGCAAATATCGCCGCAAGCCGCATAAAATGACGTCAAAATTGTCGTCTGATTGTTCCAAGCTCCCTGGATACGGAACCGATTTTCTACCAAGCATCTCTTTGAGCACAGATATATAATCCCTTCAACTTTTGTTAAACAATCAAAATAGATGAATGGAAACTATCCGGGAAACAGCTTCTGTGCAGCCTCACTCTCGCCAAGACGAAGTTTCTCCATTTTATTCCTTTCGTAGCCTTATTAAATGGGAATGTAACATTTTGCCGGCTGACCGCGTCACCGAGAGTAGACGTACAATTACGCTTGACGCTGCGTTGTATGTGACATCACTATAGAACAAACACTGTCACGCAACAATAGAGTTCGTTCAAATTTGAACCTGACGTAACAATCGCAGATCCCTTGATAGAACAGTATACGGCATCAAGTTTCCTTGGGAGAAATGGCGACAAAAAAGGGATGAGTCACAAAATATTGACTTCTACTGAACCGATTCTCATGCGGTTTACGGTTCTGTGAAGCTGAAAGAAATGTCTACAAACTCATATGAAGATTTAGACAGTTTTGCGAGCCAATTCACACATTCATGAGGGTCAATATGGTATATATTCACATTCCATGAGTTTGGAGAAGTTTGCTTCAATGGAAATGGTACGATGAAACGACATTTTGGCCTATACGTGGTGCGGTTGTAATCGAAAAAATAAAATGTTCAAAAAATAATTGTTTTTAATGTAACGGCAAGAGAAAATTTATGTACACAATATGAGAAAGTTTTAATTAAATTTCAAGATGATTATAGCCGCCTTATCGTACCATCCCCTTTATCCGGCGACATACTCCCGATGGATCTTTTCCACAAAGATGCCTAATCCATAAATTCTGCTCACTATCAGAATCGCATCTATCTAAAAAAAAATGCATCACAATAATTCGAAACAATTAATGATATTGCAAATGGTAACTCGATTTTGTCTTCTAACAAATACAGCAAAATATAAAATATCATTGTATTCCATTTTCACGCCACAGATGATGGGAATTAGGTCATAGCCACAAACTCGCTTAATAGGCTAAAATATCACTTTCCATGTAAAACGGTCAGTGTTCGACACGAAAAATTCCTCCGCTATACAACTTCAGTCTATAACTACCTGGAGATATTCCACACAACTCCTTGTCACATAATTTTCATTTGGAGTGCACTGAACCATATACTGGAATTCTATAAGCTTATAGAACATAAACCATGTTTTAAAGGCTTCGTGGTAATCACGTGATCGCTGTTTTGAAACGTGTCATGCACTTCACAAATATTCCAAGATTACATTGAAACTTATTTATCATATACAGAATCCACCAACATTTTCTGTTGATATTATCCAGTCAAAAAGCCACAATGCATTCAATTTGGGATAATCTGACCGGATTTTGGTGGAGATGTAGTTTGACCTAGAAAATTCATCATCACTTTAGAAATACACTATCCCTCCCACTTTCCTTGGGAGAAATGGCGAAAAAAGGGATGGGTTGAGGTAGTCCCAAAATATTGACGTTTACTGAACCGATTCTCATGCGGTTTACGGTTCCGTGAAGCTGAAAGAAATGTCTACAAACTCATATGAAGATTTAGACAGTTTTCCAAGTCAATTCACACATTCATGAGAGTCAATATGGTATATATTCACATTCCATGAGTTTGGAGAAGTTTGCTTCAATGGAAATGGTACGATGAAACGACATTTTGGCCTATACGTGGTGCGGTTGAAATCGAAAAAATAAAATGTTCAATAATTGTTTTTAATGTAACGGCAAGAGAAAATTTATGTACACAATATGAGAAAGTTTTAATTAAATTTCAAGATGATTATAGCCGCCTTATCGTACCATCTCCTTTCTCCGGCGACATACTCCCGATGGATCTTTTCCACAAATACGCCTAATCCATAAATTCTGCTCACTATCAGAATCGCATCTATCTAAAAAAAAAATGCATCACAATAATTCGAAACAATTAATGATATTGCAAATGGTAACTCGATTTTGCCTTCTAACAAATACAGCAAAATATAAAATATCATTGTATTCCATTTTCACGCCGCAGATGATGGGAATTAGGTCATAGCCACAAACTCGCTTAATAGGCTAAAATATCACTTTCCATGTAAAACGGTCAGTGTTCGACACGAAAAATTTCTCCTCTACAACTTCAGTCTATAACTACCTGGAGCTATTCCACACTACTCCTTGTCACATAATTTTCATTTGGAGTGCACTGAACCATATACTGGAATTCTATAAGCTTATAAAACATAAACCATGTTTTAAAGGCTTCGTGGTGATCACGTGGTCGCTGTTTTGAAACGTGTCATGCACTTCACAAATATTCCAAGATTACATTGAAACTTATTTATCATACAGAATCCACCAACATTTTCTGTTGATATTATCCAGTCAAAAAGCCACAATGCATTCAATGTGGGATAATCTGACCACGAACATCGGATTTTGGTGGAGATGTGGTTTGACCTAGAAAATTCACCATCACTTTAGAAATGCAATATCCCTCCCACGGCTGGAGTCGGATATATGGACCGGAAATGATAGCGGGTACCCCTGGGGAATACAAGCCTCATTGATCCGACTTTCAGTAAGCAGTCGTCATCCATGCCCTATCAGCGGCCTGAGCGAAATGATGACCGCAAAAAAAGTCGCATGTGCAGTGAATCTGGTGGCGGACGGTGAACATTCACACATCACGAACCTGACGAATTAATGGTTAAATTATTGAGTTTCAACTGAATCCTCTGGTCGAGCAGGTAGTGACGCAGAAAGATGAACATATCATTTCTATTTTACCTAGATTTATTTGTGATGGTTTACATTTCTGTTAGTGTTTTGCGATAAATCAGCAAAAGCGTCAAACTTTGAACATAACAGTATAATTAGTATGAAAGACACTGCAACACGAAAGCAATATTTAAAACAAGTGTAATATATTAAAATTTCATCAACATATACTGCAAAAGGTCGAAAAGGACTATTACAAATTAACATTTCATTAGACAATGCTTAATTTTAGTCTGCTGTGCCGCTGTGCCTTTCAGATGTGTTTGATCAATAAACCCCCTTCTTTCACAGTGGAATTTTCGCTTCCTCCACGGCCGCCCTATTCTATTAGTTGGAGTGGCCACCTACTTCCTACTGCTGTCCGAATTTAAATCCGGATAGTCTGTTGTCAAATGGACGCGAAGTTCAAGATGTCCGATGACAAATTCAGATGGTCCGATGTCAGATTCAGGCTGTCCGATGACGTGTCTATGTCGTGCCATCGGTGACCCGATGTTGGTACGCCGTTTCTCAGGCCTTCCTCTGTGTCCAACTTCTGGGCAGCTGCAACCCGAGCCCAACTTTTCCTCAGCTGGAAGATGACATAGTATACTCAACAAATATTGATGGAATGTCTCATATCTCTTGTTACACAAACGGCCTGTACAAAGATAAACATATAATAGCGATTATAACATACCAGCAACGAATTCAAGGTAATTGGGACAATAACAGCAACTGTTACGTAAATGTTTCCAGGTGAGGCACAGTGATGTGCTGTTCGTGCTTCCCATGCTGGTCTGGAAACGACGAAGGCGGGAATTACATGCACACAAGGCATCTGGATGGTTTTGTTCTGGAAACAAAATTCAGCATACAGATATCGCTCTTATGTGATCATCCGAAATGCAGATATACGCACCGGTAACCGTGTGTTTTGTCGCCATATCCAAACGTATAGTTATTGCCATGTTTACAGTTGAGGTTGGCACCACAGTGCAGGCCGGTCACACCACACCAACGATGATAAATATACCAGCGGAATAATTTGCGGATATATTTCACAGTTGTGTTGTTGAGGAGCTATTTATGCAAGTTACTCTTACAAAGTGCTTTTAGAGTGCTTCTCGAAGCTTAATATATCATTTGAAAAGATCACTGTATTCCTAGCGGATAACAGTAGCGCTAAACTGTACGCTAAATTGATATAATGGTTACCAGTAATATACCCCTACACAAGAAATTAAAGAATGTATGCTCCATTAAGGCAGCAACGAAGATTGGCGGAGGGAAACGCACTGGTTTGTCATTCTTTATACTCAGTTGAGGCACGCGCCGTCCGAACAAGATGAACACATGGTTGCGGACTTCATGGGAAAATGCACCACACCTTTATTGAACACGTCTTCAAGACTTTTAGAGGAACATAGTTTTTTGGGAACCGTGGATCACAGGAGTTGTCTTTGGCTGGCAGGAATTACTTTCATATGTCAATCTGCCATACAATTATAAAGAGGAAAACAATAAACATTACAAATTATCGCTTGTCACTTGGATTCGAAGCTAACGTTACTCTATCTTGTGAAGAGATAATTCGCAGTTGGGAATTTTAACCCTAACCGGAATGGAGGATTCGTGTGTCACACTTGCAGACTTCCTCTCTCAAAAAGAAGGCATGAAATGATGGAGAAGTATTATTTTTAGACAAAATAAATGTGTTCCATGATTTCCAGATGGGCAAGAAGATCAGAGCTACAACAAGGTTCTTAATAAATTATCTGAAGAATCTTCCAACGTGCATCTAAACGTACAGTCTTGTCGCTGCATGTTTCAGTTTTGAGTCACATGATATAATTTTCACAAATTGCCCCGTCCAACAGTACAGGAAGCAAAATATTGTGCCTTAATTGAGGAAATGCAAGACGGAAACTTGTGTGAATTATTTCATGTGACATTCGTCAAACAGTTAGGAAAACTGCTGTTGTCTAAAGAGGGGAACGGGAAATCAGATTTCTTTGCCATCATGTCCTATCAGCAAACCCATCCTATCATACCCACAGCGGCTCAACATTCCGTTTACGCACTCACCTGATTTGTCTGAGGGTTAGAAAATAGCAATAGTGGCATCAGTAAATGACTCGAACACGCCCTTCTTGTCAAAAATGCCACAGCAAATATCGCCGCAAGCCGCATAAAATGACGTCAAAATTGTCGTCTGATTGTTCCAAGCTCCCTGGATACGGAACCGATTTTCTACCAAGCATCTCTTTGAGCACAGATATATAATCCCTTCAACTTTTGTTAAACAATCAAAATAGATGAATGGAAACTATCCGGGAAACAGCTTCTGTGCAGCCTCACTCTCGCCAAGACGAAGTTTCTCCATTTTATTCCTTTCGTAGCCTTATTAAATGGGAATGTAACATTTTGCCGGCTGACCGCGTCACCGAGAGTAGACGTAGAATTACGCTTGACGCTGCGTTGTATGTGACATCACTATAGAACAAACACTGTCACGCAACAATAGAGTTCGTTCAAATTTGAACCTGACGTAACAATCGCAGATCCCTTGATAGAACAGTATACGGCATCAAGTTTCCTTGGGAGAAATGGCGACAAGAAAGGGATGAGTCCCAAAATATTGACTTCTACTGAACCGATTCTCATGCGGTTTACGGTTCTGTGAAGCTGAAAGAAATGTCTACAAACTCATATGAAGATTTAGACAGTTTTGCGAGCCAATTCACACATTCATGAGGGTCAATATGGTATATATTCACATTCCATGAGTTTGGAGAAGTTTGCTTCAATGGAAATGGTACGATGAAACGACATTTTGGCCTATACGTGGTGCGGTTGAAATCGAAAAAATAAAATGTTCAAAAAATAATTGTTTTTAATGTAACGGCAAGAGAAAATTTATGTACACAATATGAGAAAGTTTTAATTAAATTTCAAGATGATTATAGCCGCCTTATCGTACCATCCCCTTTATCCGGCGACATACTCCCGATGGATCTTTTCCACAAAGATGCCTAATCCATAAATTCTGCTCACTATCAGAATCGCATCTATCTAAAAAAAAATGCATCACAATAATTCGAAACAATTAATGATATTGCAAATGGTAACTCGATTTTGTCTTCTAACAAATACAGCAAAATATAAAATATCATTGTATTCCATTTTCACGCCACAGATGATGGGAATTAGGTCATAGCCACAAACTCGCTTAATAGGCTAAAATATCACTTTCCATGTAAAACGGTCAGTGTTCGACACGAAAAATTCCTCCGCTATACAACTTCAGTCTATAACTACACTCTAACCTCAGAAGGTGTAAAAAAGGTGTAAATCAAACGTTTACACCTTCTGGGTTCATGTTTACACCCTTAGGAGGTGTAAATAAGGTGTAGAAAAGGTGCAAATGTATGAAGATTGATTCCAACCCTGCTTTTACACCCGTAAAGGTGTAAATTTATTGGAAGGTGTTAAAAAGGTGTAAATACTTAATTTTCCATACACATTTGGAACTTAATTTCTATGTTGCAGAAATGTATTTCCTTGTCATGCTTTCGGTAAACCATCAACATTTTCAAGCACCCCAACTTTTTACACAAAACTAAATCAATGGATCTAACAATTTGAGCAGTCTCTCCAACATTTGAGCAAAAATTCTGAAGGAAATATTACAAAAAAACGAGCTGCAGCCCATAAGAGTCAATCCCCCCGTCACTTTCACGAGGGAGTGAATATTGAACAGTCGCTCAAGTGTTTCGCTCAAGGTTGGGCCCAACACTACATAGTGGTATGGGGGGGGAACGTTCTGAGGTTTCGAATATCAACATTATATAGTGAATGTTATGTATCATGCAGAGTTGACAATAGCACGTTGTTTGTCGACCAATGTAAGAAGTTATCAGATCGATATCTACAGTGCTGATAATTGCACAGCTATCAGATAAAGTGATTTTGAACTTCATTCCAATGGGGGATTTGCACAATAAGCAGTGAATAAAACGGAAATTGTAAAATTATGGGCTTTGATTGATCCACTGAGACAGGAAGGTGTGAAAGAGACTTAACGGTTCGAAGTGATAATCATGACAGCTTGTTGTGCATGTTATCCATTAACAATTGCGCGATTATCGTCACAAATTATTACTTGATAAAGCAATGGTTACCATCCTCTCCGACCCCTTTTGACACACCAAAATCATAATCCGCGGCCTGCCTTTGTCTCATATCCCTTTGACGCTAACGCCAAGCTTTGTTAAATTGTACATATCGGTGATGATTCTATTGCTCAATTAGTTTTTTAGTTTATTCTGCCAATGCCTAACAATATATGCATCGCTTCTATTGTTCATTAATTTGTAAATAAGCATGGCTCCGCTTCTCATGCTGTTATTTATTTTAATGTTTAGCACTGCAAAAGATCTTAAATTAACAACATGTACCGTGAAGTTTAAATATAATATTGAGTTGATGGGCCGCGAAATCCGTATGGGAAGCGGCTCTTAAACTACAATTTCAATCAATCATGCTGTCCACCATTTCCAATATATGCACACGCGATATTACTTCCAAACAAACATATATTAGGATAAATTACGTACAGCCGGTTTTTTTTTCACGTCGCTCGTTCGGTGCTGTTCTGTCCATCAAAGTGGACTTTCTGCGAGATGGCGACTTGCCCGCTGTTGATCGGGGAGAACCGAAAGAAAATCGCTTTACCTTTTGCAACTTCCAGCCTGTCGGACCTTGAAGATCATATTTCATAGAATGCTACCTTAGCTGATCTAATTGGCATTAACGATGTAACCTTCCAGGTAAATATGCCATTTTTTCATATTTGTACAATATAATTGACCCTGTGAACCCAGGTCGGAGAAGGGAGATGCATGTAAATATGTATGTATTTAGAGGCTGAAGAAAATGTTACATCTTACAGACAATTTATAACGGAGAATATATTTTTATACTGTCGGAACAGCTGATCGAAACATAGTTCAACTATGCTAAAAATGTGACTCGATTGAGTATTTTCTGTTGCTCTCGGTATTTCATTCAACTTTTGCCGACAGAACAGAACAAGCTCGAAACTTTGTTGAATCAACATACATGCGGGAAAATACGGTGCTATGATAACATACACTTCGGCGAAATTTGATTAATATAATCTGCTCAGAGATATTGTTTGACCCAATCAACTTAGTGACGCTTGAAAATATAGAAATTCTATTTAAATCTCATCAATAGTAGGCCCCTATATGAGATAAAAACGAGTCAGAACTGGTTAGCCTGGTGCCCTGATTATGGAGGTGCTTGTTACCCTATGCCATAGTGTTCGGGAACCAGATTATAAATGATACTAGTCAATGCGCATGCTCACAAGGATCACGTGGGAGAAAATGGAGGGCGGTTTGATTTTCTTCGAGAAGGCTTGTTTCAAACTTTGCGAAATCGTGTCGATTTAGCCCACTATAGTCACACATATTTGTAAGTATTATCTTCATTAGATAGGAGTGCAACTACCACGTCACTGTTGAAAATGTGCTCCAAAATGTTCAGCTCGCATAAACCTGGGAGTTCATTCAATGAATGCGAATCCAAAATGGCGGCATAAATTTGTTCAGTGATAGCTTTGCTCAGTTCAATGCAGTACTTATAGTGAATTTTAGTACGCAGTGGAATAGGAATAGTTAAAAAACGCCCAGCCACTTGGAACATCATGGAACGTTTGGGATATTTTGAGGTATTATTTACCCTTACTATTTACCCATATAATTTTACTAATATGAAACCAGAATTATATGATGTTTAAAAAGAGCCGGGCTGGACTGGAGGATCGGTTCTTGTAGGTTCTCTTCAACCCCTACGACTTAGTTTCGTGGGTATATGACGGCTTATTTTCGTAGCTATATGAGACAGATTGACTGATAAATTGTTTGCCACTTAGTTAAATGTGATTTATTTATTTTCCAGTTGTATGATGCTGATTTTGAAGAGTTCATGGACATCGAGCACCACGATGAGATACCGGAAAAGTTCGAAATCCAGATATTACAGCATACGACAACAGATTGAGCATTTCACAATGTCCCAGAGCGTACTGATAAGAAGGTATCAACGATTCGTGTTCTCCATTGATACCCAATGTATTCGTACCACAAAGCATTGTTTGGGGGTGAATCACTGTTATTCACAGACCATGAAAATATAATAATTAATTATGGCAGAACTAATGAAATATCCTAGTATTGTGAAATCTGACCGGAACCTTTGCTAATTTTAATAAGTCTTATAATTATTATTCACTTCTGGTTTTGTAGCTACACTGTGATCAATCGTTCCAGTTCAATGAATATGTGGATACATGTATATTTGATTCACCCTGTTTCTATGCAGACTACGCAGGATATAGCCAGTTACTTATGTGCGTCTTTAAATCGCAGTTGAAAAATTAATATTTTTCCCCATTTCAGGAGAGCACAGGCACTGGTCCAAGTGACACCGTGGAAATGCATTTTCAACATGAACGATCAACTATGTAAGTCAACTTTCTTACAGTCTGATTACCGTAGTTTTGTTTCTTTTCCAAAGAATGTAAATTTTGATTCAGTTACATGAGCTGGGTTCGACGGGTGGCACTAAATAAGAGACCGATACAGACCGATAATTATAAAGGACAGATCTATACTAGATTACGGCCTCTAGAAGACATAATTGGTAGTTTGTGGTATTTTCTTGTGAAAACAGCTGTTGAAAGCGTAAAACGGTGTGGCAATCAGCTTCCCGCTAGGCCCTACGGGGAGCGGAACACGGCCGATTCACCCACCTGTGTCGTCTAGCACCTTCCATGCACTCCCAGCGGACCGGTTCGGCCGGTGTGTTTATGCAAGAGCAGTAGTTACTTTGACAGATTCCACGAATTGGAACAAAGAGCTCGCTTTTCATGAGCAGCCGTGATACCAGTATTAATATTAATATATTAGTATTATTATTAATATGACCCAATATTGTATGAAATTTATCAGACACGAAATGACAAATTACGGTACAGGAAGTGACAGAAGGCAATACAAATCTATATTTATGGGCGGAGAATGGGATATTTCTATTTCACAGTTCGGGCAGTAACAGTAAGAAAAAAAGAAAGTAAAAAACCTGAAGAAAAGATCCATCCGTTTCATTCCCACCTACCATACAGAGATGAAATATATAAGGAAAATCCTGTTGAAATATTGACATTTTATCAAATCATGTGAATCACACACAACGAAAGTCTGGGGAAACCCAGTAATTGCATACAGAAGGAGGAAGAATTTGAAAGAAATGTTAAAGAAATCAAAACAATGAACATTGTGAATTGATACTTTATTTTACTGAAATAACTCGAATAAACCCGAAACACTTGTTTCATTCAACTTTATTTGTGCTCAATATGCTCCTATAATATCAAGTATGTGTAATATATATCAGGAGAATTTGAAGCTGCAGGTCGGGGCGCTGGGCGAGTCTGGCGGGCGAATTGATCGTGCGATTCGGCCGTGCGACGCGCTTCCTAACGTAACGGGCGCAGCTAAATGCGATACGGTTTTGCGCTATAAATGATCGTTTTTTATGAGAAAATCCCACAAAGTACCAATTATGTATCCTCAAAGTCGTAATCAATTATACTTAGGTATCGGTCTGTATGTTTTTAGTACCGGTCTGTATCGGAAGGTAATGAGGGTGGATCAATGAGGGTGCCCGGGTTCGACTACTGTGTTGGGATTGACATTTTAAAACATATATTTACAATTTGTTTCTGTGTATATTCCCAGTTAACAAAAATGGAACTTTAATGCATCGAGTGATGAGTAACATTTACATTGTGGGATTAGTTTATCAGCTGTGGTTCTTACTGGTTGTAGGATCGGGCCTAGCAGCAGAACACCTACTCTCGGTCGAGCCATTGGACTTTGCTCTGACAGCCTTTGATACAGACGCCACCTGGACACTCGAAAAGCAAAGCAAACAGACCCTTCCACAGCTCAAAGGCGGGGAATTATTGATGGCCATTTTTGTTACCTGTTTTACCCTACTCTCTCTGAGAGTTTTTGATGCTGAGGCACCCCAGAAGGTTATGTACAAAAGTATTCCATGAGAGTTGGTGAAAGTTGGAGGCATAAGTTACATGAACATAACGTGCTCAATTTACGTTGGGTGGGGATGCTTGTAGTTTTAATCGTTTGAACTTTGTGCTTCCAGGGATTGAGAGTGAACTATGATATCAGGGAGGGTTAACATGAAATGACCAATGTAAATGTGCGTTTTGTGATTTCCCTAATAAAATATATCATGCATATATTTTGTGTTAATGTTCTTATTGTGTACCTCAACCAAGAGCCATTACTGGATGGTACGAACACCACTAATTCTCACTAAAAGGTGTAAATTAACACCTTTTGAAGGTGTAATTCTCACGAAATGGGTGTGTTTTAACACCCCTGGAAGATGGAATCGTCTCCAGAAGGTGTATTTTAGCACCTCTAGAAGGTTTAGTTTTGGTGAAAAGGTGTAAATAAACACCCAAGAGGGTGTAATCGCGGTCAAAAGGTGTACATTAACACCAATAAAAGGTGTAATTCTTACTAATAAGGTGTATTTTAGCACCCCTAGATGTTTCAAATTTGCCCAAAAGGTGTGAATTAACACCCAAAGAAGGTGTAATTCAGTTGAGAAGGTGTAAATTAACACCACTGAAAGGTTTAGTTCTTGACAAAAGGTGTAAATAAACACCCATGGGATGCTGGGTTCTCAACAAAAATAGGCTCATAAATTTGTCTGGGAGGTGCAAATTTTATTCAGAAGGTGTGAATGAACACCCATGGAAGGTGTAATGTGAGCAAAAAAGGTGTAACTTAACACCTTTTCGAGAAGGTGTAAATTTACACCTTTTGGAGAGGGTGTTAATTCACACCCAAAAGGGTGTTAGCCCTGGGACAAGCCATTTACACCCCGTAGAGGTGTAATTTACACCTTCTGGGGTAAGAGTGTACCTGGAGATATTCCACACTACTCCTTGTCACATAATTTTCATTTGGAGTGCACTGAACCATATACTGGAATTCTATAAGCTTATAGAACATAAACCATGTTTTAAAGGCTTCGTGGTAATCACGTGATCGCTGTTTTGAAACGTGTCATGCACTTCACAAATATTCCAAGATTACATTGAAACTTATTTATCATATACAGAATCCACCAACATTTTCTGTTGATATTATCCAGTCAAAAAGCCACAATGCATTCAATGTGGGATAATCTGACCGGATTTTGGTGGAGATGTAGTTTGACCTAGAAAATTCACCATCACTTTAGAAATACACTATCCCTCCCACTTTCCTTGGGAGAAATGGCGAAAAAAGGGATGGGTTGAGGTAGTCCCAAAATATTGACGTTTACTGAACCGATTCTCATGCGGTTTACGGTTCCGTGAAGCTGAAAGAAATGTCTACAAACTCATATGAAGATTTAGACAGTTTTCCAAGTCAATTCACACATTCATGAGAGTCAATATGGTATATATTCACATTCCATGAGTTTGGAGAAGTTTGCTTCAATGGAAATGGTACGATGAAACGACATTTTGGCCTATACGTGGTGCGGTTGAAATCGAAAAAATAAAATGTTCAATAATTGTTTTTAATGTAACGGCAAGAGAAAATTTATGTACACAATATGAGAAAGTTTTAATTAAATTTCAAGATGATTATAGCCGCCTTATCGTACCATCTCCTTTCTCCGGCGACATACTCCCGATGGATCTTTTCCACAAATACGCCTAATCCATAAATTCTGCTCACTATCAGAATCGCATCTATCTAAAAAAAATGCATCACAATAATTCGAAACAATTAATGATATTGCAAATGGTAACTCGATTTTGCCTTCTAACAAATACAGCAAAATATAAAATATCATTGTATTCCATTTTCACGCCGCAGATGATGGGAATTAGGTCATAGCCACAAACTCGCTTAATAGGCTAAAATATCACTTTCCATGTAAAACGGTCAGTGTTCGACACGAAAAATTCCTCCTCTACAACTTCAGTCTATAACTACCTGGAGCTATTCCACACTACTCCTTGTCACATAATTTTCATTTGGAGTGCACTGAACCATATACTGGAATTCTATAAGCTTATAAAACATAAACCATGTTTTAAAGGCTTCGTGGTGATCACGTGGTCGCTGTTTTGAAACGTGTCATGCACTTCACAAATATTCCAAGATTACATTGAAACTTATTTATCATACAGAATCCACCAACATTTTCTGTTGATATTATCCAGTCAAAAAGCCACAATGCATTCAATGTGGGATAATCTGACCACGAACATCGGATTTCGGTGGAGATGTAGTTTGACCTAGAAAATTCACCATCACTTTGGAAATGCAATATCCCTCCCACGGCTGGAGTCGGATATATGGACCGGAAATGATAGCGGGTACCCCTGGGGAATACAAGCCTCATTGATCCGACTTTCAGTAAGCAGTCGTCATCCATGCCCTATCAGCTGCCTGAGCGAAATGATGACCGCAAAAAAGTCGCATGTGCAGTGAATCTGGTGGCGGACGGTGAACATTCACACATCACGAACCTGACGAATTAATGGTTAAATTATTGAGTTTCAACTGAATCCTCTGGTCGAGCAGGTAGTGACGCAGAAAGATGAACATATCATTTCTATTTTTACCTAGATTTATTTGTGATGGTTTACATTTCTGTTAGTGTTTTGCGATAAATCAGCAAAAGCGTCAAACTTTGAACATAACAGTATAATTAGTATTGTGACGGCTATACCCTACATATATATTCATCTATTTTTTTTTATTGTTGTTTATTCGTTGGATAAAGTTTGATGAAGTTGAATCTACAACGAAGGCCTCCGACTTACTTATTTCACGAAATGATGTTGTTGTTGTACGGAAATACTTACCGTAGACAGTCGATCTATCGAGACAGAAGGTGGACTTCTTGTGCTAATTCATGGTCCGAAACTTATGGTGTATGCATCAATGGATGTCGGATGACTTATCTTTGTAACTCGCAATTCATAATTCTACGGAATTATGCTATTTTTATGCACTGAAATGGAGTAACTTTCAGTCGAAGATCAGCTTGCTTCGCCATGCTTTCTGACAGGTTGTCAAAGGAGCGCGTGCGTATCTTGGGGGCTGGTCACTTTTAGCGCATCTGATTGGCTAATGCAGAGCGTGGGAACTGAAGGTGATTTTCATTGGCTATTGCTCAGATGTCAGAGGTCAGGCAGAAAAAGTATAAATAGGCGGCAAGACCAGCATGTAATGGCGCATTTTTTAGAAAATCGCCCCAACGGCAACTTCTAGTGAGGAAACCAAACGAGGGACGACTGATCAGAACAATGATGGCACAATCAATGTGTTTAGATCCACCGAAACCGGTGAGTTTTCGGATGTTGATATCAATTCTATGAATTGATACCGTCACGTGTACCACTTTATATGCAAATGGGTCAAGGGCTGTATCATAACATTACGTCATTCCACCGTATACGGTGGAGCACATGTCGATTTCTGATGACGAGACGACCTCGGATGGAGACGAATATATAATTGAATTACTTTTATTGTTGGACCTGGAAATTATAGGACTCCAAGAGGGATTTTCACCACACAAGGCTTGGACTACACCAGATCCGGTGGTAGGTTACATCTGGCTAGTATTTTCCCCACCGAGTACGGTGGTTGAGAACTTTACTTCGACCAGTTGACCTATCACCACCAGATTCGGTGGTAATTCACACACATACAAGGAAAACTCACCTTTACACCAGATCCGGTGGTAGGTTACATCTGGCTAGTATTTTCCCCACCGAGTACGGTGGTTGAGAACTTTACTTCGACCAGTTGACCTATCACCACCAGATTCGGTGGTAATTCACACACATACAAGGAAAACGCACCTTTACACCAGATCCGGTGGTAGTTACATCTGGCTAGTATTTTCCCCACCGAGTACGGTGGTTGAGAACTTTACTTCGACCAGTTGACCTATCACCACCAGATTCGGTGGTAATTCACACACATACAAGGAAAACTCACCTTTACACCAGATCCGGTGGTAGGACACACATCTGGCTAGTATTTTCCCCACCGAGTACGGTGGTTGAGAACTTTACTTCGACCAGTTGACCTATCACCACCAGATTCGGTGGTAATTCACACACATACAAGGAAAACGCACCTTTACACCAGATCCGGTGGTAGTTACATCTGGCTAGTATTTTCCCCACCGAGTACGGTGGTTGAGAACTTTACTTCGACCAGTTGACCTATATCACCACCAGATTCGGTGGTAAATCACACTCTCAGGCATAACTCATCATTACACCAGATCCGGTGGTAGTTACATCTGGCTAGTATTTTCCCCACCGAGTACGGTGGTTGAGAACTTTACTTCGACCAGTTGACCTATCACCACCAGATTCGGTGGTAATTCCCACACTCTCAGGCATAACTCATCATTACACCAGATCCGGTGGTGCTATAACTGACAATTCTGGGATGAGATGAATGGACTACCCTGGACCATTGATACAGTGAGAAGACGCAAAGTGACAATATTAACAAAGTCATACATCCGTTTTACTGTGTATTTATTTATCGGTATGGAGAATAAAATCGTTCCCGTTATATTTTAACCTGAATACAATCTCTGTTTTCTATGAGTCTGTGTTTTGCATGTTTATCACTGTCTGGTACGAATCCGGTCGATGGTTTACAGAGTACCTAACTCTGATGTGATATTCTACCTCACCCGAATTATACCGCCTCCGAAGAGTATAATTGCAGCACTAGTGAGATACACTGGGTGCATGGGGTAGACTGTTACATTAACTGTTACGCTGCTGAATTCTTCTTCATGATGCACTGCAGAAGTTCCCATTTTTACGATGTATTACACTATTACACCCGGGTTTTATGAGCAAAAATATCATTCATACGTGTGTGTCAAGATTTGCCTTTCGTAGAAGCCGGTTCATAACAGTTCGGTCAACGTTTATTTTATTTTATTTTATGCCGAAATATTTAAAATTGTGTAAATACATTTTATTGTAAGAGGCTACATTGACTTCACCTTATTATCGCCAAAAACAACGATTTTCAGCGAAATAACGCTCGAAAAACGTGCTTTTTTTCGCTGTGTTCAGCATGGTCGTGTTCGGCTATCTGACCGCCATTTCGAAAGATCTAGGTCTCGTTGTCAAGGGGAATCCTTGTTCTTTCTATAAATAGTCATTAATTTGATGGATGGCCAATGAAAACACGCGATGATGACGGATTTGGAAACGATAGAGGGAAATCCCTTTCATAGAACTGGAAGCAATGAGTCTCGCGATTGGACAAAGCCTTCACGTGGCCGAAATAAGGGTCGTTCATTGGCCCAGACGTTGTACTGGAAATTTTCCATAACAAAATGACGACGTAAAAAATGGCGACTCGCGGAGGAAGTTGGCAGAATTATGTGAAAATAAAGTTTGTTACGATGATTTCATCGTAATCAACACTATGAAAAGATAAACTGTGCTTTTATACTTCAAATATACCAAAGAATCATATATTTTGATGGGATTTTCCGTAAGTATTTTATATTTTCTGAGCGGCCTTCTCGGCGAGATTTTATGAAAATCTCCCCTCGCGGTATTTATTTATTTTTTTATTTCTTTCTCCCGATTTCGTTCTTCTAAGACAGCATATGAAAGTTACATCCAGAAAATCAAGACAGACTTAGCTAACAATATACATATGGTTTTTATCAGGTTTCATGCATGGTAAATTTGAAAATATCGATTTTAGACAATGGTACGCGAAGACCGATAAGTTCAGGGCCACTCTCCCGGGCCCCCCGCAGTCTACACTGCGGCCACTCTACCGGGCCCGCCGCAGCGTAACAGTTAATTGAAAGTCTCTTGATACATTGATGCTGTATACCAAGTTTCGTATAGAACACTGAAATGGTATCAGAGATATACATCATTAAAGATTTTGCATAAATTAAAGATGGCCACAAAGGTTTCCGCCCAATCAGAGAAACTAGACCTGTAATTCATCGTAAGTCTCTTGATGCATCGATGATGTATACCAAATTTTACATGGAGCACTTGAACGGTATCAGAGAACGAGATCATTAATGATTTTGCATAAATTAAAGATGGCCGCCCATCCTTCTCCCCACTCAGAGGAACTGATGTGGTTATTCATTGCAAGTCTCTTGATACATCGATGCTGTATACCAAGTTTGGTATAGAACACTTAAATGATATCAGAGATATATATCATTAAAGTTTTTGCATAAATTAAAGATGGCCACCTAGGTTTTCGGTCAATCAGGTCCCGATTCAAAGTATCTGGATGTATCGATGATGTATACCAACTTTCATATAAAACAATTGAATGGTAACAGAGATATGTATCATTATCGATTTTGCATAAATTAAAGATGGCCTCCAGGATTTCCAGCTAATCAGAAAAGCCGGTTTGGTAATTCATTGAAAGTTGCTTGATGTATCAATGATGTATACCAACTTTCGTATTGAACAGTTGAATGGTTTCCCAGATATGGATCATTACCATTTTGCATAAAATTAAAGATGACCGCCAAGGTTTCCACCCAATCAGGTCCCAATTGAATAGGCTTCTGGTCCTTGACTAGGTAAATAAGCATACCAAATTTGGAATTCTTCAGTGGAACCGTTTTCCGGCTATCTCGCTCACGTACTGACGTATGGGCGTACGAACAGACGGGCGTACAAGACGACAATACCCCATGGCCAAAATTGGCCGAGGGGTAAAAATGAGTATTGAGATACAATGTAAAATCCTCATGGTTACATGGACTGGAGCTATGCTGGGATGCATCCTCTCATGGCATCATATTATATACATGTACCTGCCAGTACAACCCTAGTATACACATGTATTACAGTTCTATTTGGTTATCTCCCCTGTCACCTTACAGACTTTTCAAACACAGTGTGTCTGTGATATGCAGAGCTCTTTCTGTAGATCAGGGGGAAATGCTTGCAACATTCCATGAATATTTCAGAAGCAGAAAGGAAAGAAAACATTTCTGAATACAGGGAAATTATTACGTAAATGATTTGACCACCACTGGATTTTAGAAACTTACCATAAGATAATATCATAAGATAATGCAGAGGGTCTTGAGGGGTAAGCTTAATTCCAAACTGTAACTCAACACACATATTTCATGAAAATGTAAATGAATACAGGCAAAGTGAAATATTCCATTGTTTTCTACAATGAATTACACTTATACTGGTATTATTTAATACTAAATTACTGCCCAAACACGCTTTCCAATGAGAATGAGTTAGTCCCACAAAATCACTCAACATGCGCCTCAACAAAATCTGTGGTTTAGCAGAAGACATATTTTGAGCACGAAAGTAGTGCCACTGGAAAATGAACGAAAACACGCATAAAATTAGATAAATGGAAATGTAACTTAAACATATCAAACCTGCAACTATACGCGAACATTAAAAACACAGAAACCTGGACACTCTAAAGAAGGAAGTTTCAGATCTCTTTCTTGTCATGTAAGAACTCTATCTTTTGCTGTGTTAGCAAGACACAGAGCCGGTGCTCAATTTTTTTCTGACTATAAGACAGGACCATTAGTCCCTACGGGTCTACATCGCCCCGTGAAAATAGCACACGTACATCCTCCAATCATAAGAAACATGTGTACCAAGTTTCATAATCATCCAATGAGAGCTGACAACTGCAGCAAACTGACCATGTACATGTACATGTATACATGTAGAGGCCTACATGTACAATTTACCTAAACAGGAAACTCTATCATTTGCCATAATTTGAAGAAAAAATAAAAAAATAATACATGTGTACCAAGTTTCATAATCATCCAATGACAGCTGACAACTGCAACAAACTTTCTAAGTACAGATGAACATGTGCACTTCAGCTAAATGCAAAACTCTATCATAGGGATTTTAACAATGGAGCACCCCAGGGGTAGTACCCCCAGGTGGCATACCCACCCCCCATATTTTTTTAATATTTTTTCTAATTTTTCTGGATTTTTTTTTGAATTTGCTAAACCAAAAACCTTATCATTTCCAGGCAGGGGACACCGATAATCGACACCGACATCCTCTTTTCTCCCTCACAATATCTCCCCTTAAAAATGATGTTCGAAAAATTAGAGTATTCGTGTTATGGATCTGGACCAGTATCTCACAGCTACAGGTCCATCCACTAACAGTCTAGAAGAGGTTTCGTTCAACGTTCCTTGTCAACTGATGATGGGCGACTAGTTTTCAATATTGGGCCCAATATTCTTCTATTACCCCTTTAGACAGAATGAAGTTTGGTCTCATTTATTTAAAAAAAAACACTGAATTTCGGCAAAAATAATTTGGAGGCAAACTACAACCCACAAAGGCCATGTGGTTGAATAGGACTATCTGTGGCACGTCAGTCAGCAACAACTGGTGCACGTTTTTCAAAAGTGCTTCACAATTATAGCAAAGTCAAGAGCGCATGTGCTGGTACATGTAAGTCGGTGACCGAATTACGCATGTAAATGTTAACATATGGGGCATGATTTGAAATGTAGCCTGTTTCAGGTATTTGAATCATCCTGTCCCTTTGGTGCATCTCGCAGTAAACTCACAGCCAAAGGGACTGGGAATCAGGTCTATAACACAGAACCATTCCACTGGATATATTAAGTTAGAAACTGAGGGTTCAGCAATTTGACACCCACCTTAACATGCTTAACCCACAAGAAATACTTGAACATCCAGAAAAGGGCCAAGGAATTCGTCTTACCCATCTACATGGAGACATCGGCGCAAATGTGAAGGAAACCATGTGGTCAAAGGGAGAGAACTCAAGCTAAACTTGTAGTTGCAATGTTCGGTCACACACATGTTTGAGGCAAATTTCTTGCATGAAAAGGTTCTGTGAGTACAGATGCATCCGGGTTTGTGGATTGGAGATCCCTGTGTTTGCTTGTATGCATTGCTACAACCCAGACAAATACAAGAATGGACTATGCCATATTAACACCATGCATACAGATGCATGTGAGAGTGATTTTACAAGTACATATAGCCCGTCATCACATGGTCGTAACCAGGGTGAAAACTTTTCATGTCATGTACATGCATGATTGCAGGGACTGATCTGTCCCTGTCTGGGCACCCATAGGCCCCGAGGAGTGTGGCAAGTAATAGTGCAGAAGGTCATGGTGCGAAACTGCCAAAACCCAGGCAGCTCTAGGAATATTAAATGGTTTAAAATACAACCCGACAACTTGATATTTAGCAAAATTATCTGTATTAATATTTTTCTCGGCATGTTCAGAAAAGACCTGTGTTTTTTTATTACATTTGCCCAATTGAGTGCAAAAACTTGCAAAATATAAGAAAACACAGGAAAGAAGCAATCAGAGATTGCTCAATTGTATACCCCCCCTTCCGCTTTAATCCGACACTGCCCCGCCATTGTTCTGTTCTTTATTGGTTGGTGGAGGCCTAATTTGGATAATTATAAAAATTCTGTTCCAGTCACTTTTTTTGCCATGCCTCACACAATACATATTCCAAGTATCAATCAACAAGTGATAATACGATGTTTCGATGCAAGATGGTCACCAGCAGGGCTTTCGCCAAATCCGAAAATGTGACCTGGTTATGAGACCTACATTCCTTGGGAGTATATTGTGGTGAAATTATGAAGCA